>OZ038381.1:27916216-27920631 GCA_964036045.1 Eutreptiella sp. 'Long Island Sound 2002' | reverse complement strand
AGAGAGTGAGAGAGAGAGAGAGAGAGAGAGAGAGAGAGAGAGAGAGAGAGAGAGCAAAGATCAGAAGGCAGGCACGCCCCAGGGAGCAATGGGTTGGGGTCGGCAGCAGGTGGGGGGGGGGTGCTTGTGCACAGGAGAGGCACAGGGCGCGCACAGCGCCTGCGATTTGGGAGATGGTACCAGAGCCGACCCCAAAACAACCCCCAAACCACCGCACGCAACTGCCAGAAGAGGAAAAGGGATGCCCCCGGCCAACTCTGTCCCTGTTCTCCCACCGGCCGTGGACAAGTCATGCAGGCAACGTCCTTCCGAAAAGCCAAACCAGTGCGTAGGGCCGGGGGTACCGACCGGCACACAGGCCCGGCTGTTATGGTCACCCCCCATACACACCACCTTCACCCCCCCCCCCCCCCCGCCCCCCCATATCCTCCCGCAGGTTGGGGTTGCGGGTTCGAATTCACACAAAGTCGCTCGTCAAACCGTCATTTCGACTCCATTGAAATCGAATTCCCTTGAATTCGCACGATTTGAATTCCGTACGAATTCGCTCAAATTCAAATTGACTTCAAGGCGAATCTGCATACCTCCCCAAAGGAAGGGGTTTGGGGGGGGGTGACCCTCCCCGTGACTAACACAGGCAGGTTCGGTGCTGAAAGCAACGGAGGAAACATGTTTTGCTGCAACAAACTTGCTTTCAAGTGCTTTGGAATGGGGAGCGACACAGGGGGGGCCGGGGCTGGACCCGGATTGTTCTCCCGCAACCCTCCGAAAACAGACAGGCTTTGGTGGAAGGAGGTTGTGAGGATGTGTGATGCGGCCCCATGGGCGGGTCCGTTGCGTCTTGGGCCAGGACTTTCGGTGGCGTGGGTTGTACTGTGACTGCACCTTGAGTGCCGTGGTCACGCAGTTGTGCTGGGAGGTGGCGAGTGCGTTGGCGTCGCCTGACCAACAGACTGGGAACCATCAGTGGGCCATGCTCACCTGATCCTGAACACTTGAGGCCCAGAGCTGAGAGATGACACTGGCTGAGGCTCTTGCCTTGTAGTGTCTGAGAGCTGGGGCTGATGGGGGCCTGTTCTTTTGGGTTGCAAGCTAAAAAATGCAGTTTGGCGGTTGGCCATTCACCACCGGCAGTTGGTGCACCCAATGCTCGCGGACACGACAATTCCTTTGAATGCCGCTTCCCGGGGGGGGGGGGGGGGGTTCCGCTGGGTCTCTTGCAGTTGTGGCCGGTCATGCCCTGCTCCAGTCAAGTGCATTGCCCATTGGCAGCAGGAACAGTTCTGGAATGAGTGTGGCTGTCGCCAGATCTTTGGCATGCGGTGCCACTCAACTTGAGCATCATCGGCGGGTTCGGCTCAGAAGAAAAATAGTGATTCGCACAGCGGCATGTTGGCCCCCCGTCCCTTCCGGTGCACCATGGCTATGCTTGCGATGTGGGCAGGGGCAGCGGCCACGACAACACTGCCGCACAAATAAGCGCCAACAGCCGTCGGCTGCCTTCACAGGACCACCACAATTGACACCAAACCGCTAACCGTCAGCCGGCGACCCAGGGCTCCTCAACAAACACAGACAGTGGCTGCCTCATGAGGCGGTGCATACTCCCCGATTCCTTCAACGACAGTGTGACGCCAGTATGGCATGACGGTATAAGGCCATCAAGGGCCGTGGGGGGTGCAGTCACACCACAAAAACTTGGCAGCACCTGAAATGATTCTGCGCGCAGTGCGAGTCGGTGCAACACACCTCGGCGCACAGGCGACATCTCCATGGGCTTCATCGCGGGCATGTGAGAAATAAAGCGGAGTTTGCCGTCAGCCACGTACAGCGCTGCCGACCCGTTGTCTCCGCCGCAGTAATGTGACGACGTGAAAACGGTGATCACCTGCGCGCTTTTGGCCACCTGAGGATGGAGATGGGGAGGCTGGCGGTATGTGTGAGGGGGGGCGGAAAGGGGGGGGGGTTGGCACAAGGCCTCGGTATCTGATTGTTTGCCTTTGGCGGCGCCTATTGGCCTCTCGCCACTGCTCATTCTGACCCTCTGTGGGCCCAAACGTGTTTTGGTTGTGTCAACGGAGCCCCCGGATGACTTGTCCTGTTTGACTACTCCGGGGGTCGGCTGTCCCGGAGACGGGCTGTTGCCCGGGCCGTTGACCAGGGCGGGGGGGGGGGGGGAGCGTGAAGGTGGAGTGTCTGGGGGGTGACCATAACAGCCGGGCCTGTGTGCCGGTCAGTACCCCGGTCCTACGCACTGGTTTGGCTTTTTGGGGGGACATTGCCTGCATGACTTGTCCACGGCCGGTGGGAGAAGGTGCTTGTTTGTCCCCTTGGCACCGCTGCCACGCCAGCGCCCTCGCGCTTTAGACGCAGTATTTCCCAAAACTATGAAATTTAGAGGTGCCCACCACCGCCCATGTGAGAAATGGCACACCCACCCAAGGGTTCTGGACCACCAAGCGGCACACATCAGTGGTGCACAGCGTTTCAGGGCGTTCTGCCTTTTTCCGGGAAGGCACGGATGGCTCAGCACTGTGGTCTGTGGGCAGGGGAGGGTGTGCTGCTGGTCGTTGTACTGTTTCTGCAGGTTTGGGAGGGGGGAGTACCATCTGCAAAAGTGTGTGCGGTGGGGGGCACGGGGGTGCGGCTCCTCGCTTCTGGATGCCAACTCCCCGCCCCCCACTAACCGTCGGTCGGAGGCCCCCCTGGGAGGGGGGGTGGGGTGTTGGCACAAGGCCTTGGTGGTTGGCTCTGTTAGCCTGTGGCGGCGCCTATTGGCCTCTCGCCCTTGAACCTTCTGCTATGCCAAGCAGGCATCTGTACTGCCGCAGGGGCCCGGGGGGTAGGTGTCGTAGGACCCGCGGAGTCGCCCCCGATGGAATGCTGAGTCAATGCACGTGAGCACGGTGTGCAGCCAGTACGAAAACGCAGAGAGAAATTTGGCTCGTCAGTGGCCTAAAAGACCTTAGGTACCTTTCTGTCAAAAGAGAGACATACACATGCCAGTGGACTGACCACTGTCAGGCACAAATAGCAATAGCAAAAAGAGTCCCCCCCCCCCCCCGAGTGGGGGGCTACCGACCAAGAACCAAGAGCCTCTGTTGTCGGAGGATTTCCCCCGTCACAGCTGCGCGCCAAACCCCATCGGTTCACCTCCCCCACCTAGTGCAGCCCACTTGACCTCCTGAGGCCTGGGGACCAGGGGGTGCCAGTGAGGGTGGGTGTGGCGTACCTCCCCCAACTCTGTCTGTCCCCGCATCCCCTTGCAGGGATCCCTTAGGCCCTTGCCATGGGCCGCTGGGTGGGTGGGCCCCACACGGCGTTGTGTCGTTGGATGACCGCGTTGGGTTGCCGGTTGGTGCCTCCAGCCTCTTTCCTTGTGTGTATGTATGCACGTGTTCATGTTCATGGGGGGAATGCCATATTATAGAGGAAGGCCTGCATGGGTCCAGGGGTGGGCGCCCAGCGGAGGGGGGCCTGTGCAGAAGGATGTCTGATGAAAGCATCATGACTGCACTGGCCCCCCTTGAGAGTCGTCACCCTCGCCTAGGCCAGAGCCTCTGGTGGCTGTGGGCTATGAGACCTCGGTGCCTGCACGCCCATGCCGCTCCGGCCGGCGTGCTCGTTTGCCCGGCGGGCCGTCCTGGGGAGGTGTCTCTCCCCTCCGTCGCTTCGTCCCCGCGCGCCAGGGGTGGGACTGGCTCTGGGCGCCGGACGCCCCTGGGGTTTGCCCCCCCCCCCCCCCCCATCGGCGTTTGCGTCACTCGCCTTTTGGGGGCTGGGGTTCGTCCCCCCTCCCCCCGACCTGGGGTCCTCTGGCTTGCTCTGTCTGCACGTGTTCATGCTGCCCATTGCCTGTTCCCACAGACCCGTTCCGATCGGCACCCTTGACACAGTGTCCCCTGGAGAAGACTCTCGTCTGGGGGTAGACTGGAGGCTGTGTGTGGTGGTAGGGGGAGGGGTTGGGAACAGGTGGTTGGCATGGATACCGCAGCACAAGCTGCTCGACTCCACCTAGATTCCTAGACAACCTCATACCACCTGTTTCTTCTGTAGATTGGACCGCGGCCTAAGCATTCAAAATGACTGCGACTCAACACACACACTTGTAGAGCCATGGGGGTCCTGCCTTGCATCCCATACCATGCTGCATGTGCCCCCCATGTACCCTATTTTGTGTGTGTGGGTGTGGGAAAGTACGCGTGCCTGTGTCTGTTTGTTTACCAACCGGAAATCTTTGGATGCAATGGGGATCAATTTGGAGGCTTTCGTAGACAATGTGTCTTGACAGTAGCATGAAGTGGTGTGCAGTGCGCGGAGTGCAAGGACCCCCGCTTTACCAATGCTTGTGTGCTTCGAATCCACCATACGATTCAGTCTGTGCAGGACATTGTATCCTCTTTTGCAACTGGAAT